>JAUTXW010000830.1:160000-180000 GCA_030620095.1 Kuschelorhynchus macadamiae
GGAATGGGACACATTAAAAGAATATTCAACACTCTCCATTTTACAAATCGGAATATTTATCAGAATGCTTGTCAAAAATTTGCAGTATAAAATATATATATTTTCTAAAATATTCTTTTACTTTTATATTTATTGATACAACTAATAATCAAAATAATCACAATATATATATTATCAAATAATTGCAAAGGAATATAAAAGAATATTCAACACTCAAATTAAAATAGGCTGTATGGGACACATTATATATATATATATATATATATATATATATATATATATATATATATATATATATATATATATAGGGGAAAGTTGACTTTCTGTTTAAAATTTATACAGAAAAGAAGATTTTCCAATTTGAAATACTCTCAAACTATTTGATTGTTAAATCTGACTATAACTGAGGCGACCAAAAATATAAATGAACTAAATAAACAGATTCAAAATCAAATGGTCTATGCTATTTTGTTTTGCTTGAAAACACAGTTAACAATTTTTTAACATTTAATTGATTAAATATGAAAAAGAAACTAATTTTAACAAAAATAAATTCTCGAAACATTTATCTCATATACCTCAAAACAAAATAAAAAAAATAATACTAATCAATAGCTAGACCATATTTCTGACACTGAAATGCCAAATAATCTGGCTAAAACTCTTGTTGCAAGTCTTATTACTGATTACATGGCCACCATTCTCGATGAACCAAATGAAATTAAGGACTCAAATTGTGCAGACGTAGTAAATGTTGTCACAAATCGCAAAATGAAAATTACTCGCAAAAATATTAAACAAACAAAATTTCAAACTAAAATCCAAAAACAAATTACAAAAACAAAACGCTTTGTTAAAGATAACCCCCAAATTAAAATTCTCAAACCAGATAAATCTAATACAACAGTCGTAATGAATTCAAATGACTATGAAAATAAAATGATTAAGCTACTCAGTGATTCAAATACGTATAAAAAAATAAAAAACGATGTTACAACTGTATTTCAAAACAAAAATATTACATTAATAAAACATTTTTTAAGTAAAACACTTATCACTGAAAATATAGTTTATTTTATTATTATTATTATTAAATTTAATGGTACGTAATGCTGTTGTCCCTAAAATACATGGTTTACCTAAACTACATAAAACAGGCATACTACTGAGACCAGTTGTTTCTAGTCTACACTCTCCATTTTACAAACTGTCGGAATATTTATCAGAATGCTTGTCAAAAATTTGCGGTAAAAATTATTATTTTCTAAAATATTCTTTTACTTTTAAACAATTTATTGATACAACTAATAATCAAAATAATCACAAGCTTGTATCACTGTATCGAATTAGTTTCTCAAATAATTGCAAAGGAATGGGACACATTAAAAGAATATTCAACACTCAAGTTAAAAGATTTTTTAGAGGCTGTAGTTTTTAGTAACTATATAATTACTTAAAAGTTGTTTAGAAATGTATCCTTAGTCAAAATACTAAACTACATTTAAATATTTATGTTTCCATAAAATATTATAACATCTTTCTTAAGGTAAACGTAATATGAATAATTAACTGTGACGTAATTCAGGTTAAAAAGGACGTATGTATTCGAAAATTTTCATCATGAACACTGTAGTGACAGTTAAGGCGCTTCGCATCTTATTAAGAGGTTATGAATGAGTTCAGAAATCCATTTCTTATAAATAAGTTCAGAATTAGTATACCTTTTGTGAATTTAGTAACTTTCTGCTAATAACCATTCTTGCTTTAAATTAGATATTTATACACTGAGCTTCACCAGTAAGAATTTTTTAGGCAACTGAAATAATAGATAATGCCGAAAAGCTAAAATTTATTTTAACAACGATTTGTTAGATAATAAATACAGTAATTATTTAAATAAATTCCGAAGTATTATTGGGTAGGTAGAAGAAAATGCTATACAGTTAGAACAATAGTAAAGTTAATTTAGAAACAATGCAACAAGTTCTGAAAATGAATTACTGTTTTATTTTAACAATATATTCTTACTATTAATTTGTCACGAAAAAAGGTAAACGAGTTCTCAGGCAAAAGAAATAAAACGATGAAGGTACATACATCAATGAAAACTATTAATCTCAAACTTTATGTTAGTACCGAGAAAACATTATTTATTCAACCTATTGAATTTACCTTTTATTAATAAATACATTTTTACAGAATATACAGTTTATAAATAAAAACTACTTTGTATCGAACAAGAAAAAATAGCAGTTCAATCAGACGAAATATATTCAGAAAAAAAAACAAGGAAATACAGGACCAACATTTCTGATTTTATGAAGAATAAGATGAGCATACAATTTATATGATGTTGTTTAAGAGAAATATGTTAAGTTGGCTAGTTTACATAAGAAGCTAAATGAATATCTCAAAACTTTTTTAATATTTCAGATGATATATAGGAGCAGCAAAGAGGTCATTTTGACTATAATAACAACGAAATGTTATACCAATTCAAAAAAATGGATGTTTAACACTGTAAGATTATTATTAAAATATAAGGAGGAAATGATTATTGGAAATTAAAAACAATTAACATCTCAATTTGAGAGAAATAAACAATAATTTCTATAAATAATATTAAGCCATTTTCATCGTCAGAGGTATAAACTTCAGAATCAGTTTCAGAATCGTCAGAATCATTTAAAGAAATAATCTCTGGCTGTGTGCCAGATGCGTTCCAAGCTTTTATCATATCCCAGGAGTCTCTAACGATTTTATTCAAGTGGGCAAGATAGTTCTTTCAATAGTCACTGGATATTTCATTCAGTAACTTATCCCACATAGCCAGTACAGTACAGATTTTGCTTTGTATGTATTTCCTTACATTCTGACCATATCAATTCAAGGCATTATACTGGTAATGGTATGGTGGTAATATTAAAATTTAGTGTCCAAACTGTAAAACATTTTCGTCAAGATGATATTTTTTCTTGTGATTCTTTTAGAAAGAACTAACGCCCAAATTTCGTTCTTCATCGCATTTTCTGGGTAATCGATGATTCTGTGAAAGGCCAGAGTGATAACTTACAATTAAAGATTTTGGAGGTAAATTTGGAATTAATTTAGTTTTGAACCATGTGTCAAAATTTTTTCTATTCATGCCATGGTGATAGTCCCGCGGCACTACCAAGCTTGCATTTTTAATAAATCCATTCTCGTTGCCCGCGTGAATGACAATATAATGTTACCTGAAAAAGAATTTTAGACAGTCATGTTAGATTAACAGTTAGGCAATCCCTCGGGACCTTTTCGAGATCTTGTGGTTATCTCGGCAAATTACGATTATATGGCCATTTTTAGGAAATTGTTATTATTTTGCAGTTTAGTCCCAAAAAATGAATAACTACGAAAAATATTGATAAGCTGGCGTTTTAAGGCAGATCATGTGATTTCTGTTTACGTATACAAGGTGATTCGTTAAAACTGAGAATTTAAATTAGGGGATATATTTTACCCAAAAGCAATTTCTTTTGTGAAATTTAAAATAAATGTTCAAACCAAAAAAAATATCCTTATAAACATAACATGGAAACTTTTTACTATGGATCATTGAGAACATGGTGTTTTCTCGTAACGGTTTTTTATTTTTAGTGATATCTCTGTTAGTTATCAAAATATGGTCGATAATATAGTTGTGTATTGTGTAAAATGCCAAATATATATGTGAAAGTTAACAAAGAAAATTCCTCGCTTTTTACATTTGCCAATCAAATATTTAAAATAAATTTAAAATATTGGCTTATTATCATAAAAATTAAAATTAAATAAAGTGATAATAATGATATAATTAATTGGTTATTATAATAAATTATTCTCTTTAAAAACGATGCCCAGGACTTCCCTTGTAATAAAATATTGTTATTATGAAAGTAAAAAATAATACAATCTTTATTATTCATAGCTGTTTGTTTATAAGTATAAAATAAGGAAATTGCGATTCCTTCCTCTTCTGTTTATAAAATGGAAAAATTAATTATAATATAATAATATTATTTATATATTTATATAAAGATATGCTATTTTTTAATATTAATAATAATTAAGGTTTTATTATTATGAGCCTACCTGGTAAAAGCCGTTGTTTGAATGATAGTTTGTATACTTTTATATCTCATAATATTATAATGTCGAATTTCTTACTCTTTGCGGAACTTTAGTTTAATTAGCCCAAAGTATAATCTTCAGATTTGATTTAACAAGATTTTGTAAAAGTCGTCTTGCAGTGTCAAGATCTTTACATTGTTATTGCTTAGGACATCTTTGGAATTTTCTTAGGGGTTTATTTTCTTGAAATTTTCGGTTCTTAGAATAAATGGGACAATTGAGTGTTAAAATTTGTCATTTATTTGTAAACGTTTCACCCATTGCATGGTCTTCATCAATACTAAAACTTTAATATAAAATATGTAAACGAGAGAAAGAAAATAATAGTTTTCGGCTTACCTCATTAAAACAACAGATATTCAAATATAAAACAACACATAATATTGTATAATTGTAACAGACACACATGCAAATAAGACGGGACTGTGGGTTAATACGACTATCAGTAAGTATTTAGAAGCGCCTGTCGACATAGGAATTCGTTTTTTTTTCCGGCAGATGGATGTTTTTTTTATAGTATTTACGAATTAAGTATTTTAATTTATTAAATTATAATAGAGCTTGCTGAGATTTTTTATATCTGCCTTGTTTATTGAATGGCGGTGTTTTTTTATATAAATCATTTCCAAAAACTCTCGTTTATTTTGGTTCGGTGGAAGAATTTTTGACAGCTACCGAATTTACTTTAAAATCCACCTATTTTATTTACAATGACAAATATTATAAACAAATAGAGGGCTGTGCAATGGGTTCATCCATATCCAGTGTCATAGCACAATTGGTTTTGGAAGAATTGGAAAGTACAGCCATTCAACAACTGTCATATATGTTCTACCCTTTTTCTTCCGATACGTAGATGATCGTATCACTGCAATTCCAAAGAATATGTATATGGATATTTTAAATTCCTTTAATTCTCATCATCTTAAACTGAAATTTACAATAGAAACCGAAAATAATAAAAAAATTAATTTGCTAGACATGACTTTACATAATTACGAAAATACAATAAAAACGGAGTGGTACATAAAAGAGACCTGGTCAGGAAGATATTTGAATTTCTACTCGCAACATCCCATGTCCCAAAAAAAATCTGTTGTAATAGGATTAGCCGACCGAGCAATTAAATTAACAGATCTAATTTTTAGAGCCACAGCAATAGAAAAAGTAAAACAAATATTACTTAAAAATAGCTACCCCTCAAAACTCATAAACGCAATTTTTAAATCACGTCAACAAAATATCAATCACCCTAAAGAAAATAGGAAAAATACAAGCAACTTCCATCTATCACTTCCATACATTCAGGGTTTATCGGAAAATATACAACACTTGTTTAAATAATATGATATATCATGCTGCCATAAAGGCTTCAATCTATTGCAACAACATTTCAGCTCTCTAAAAAGTAAAATAAGTAAAAATAAAAAATCACATATCGTTTATGAAATTCCTTGCAGTAAACGGCCACAAATTTGATAAAAAAAAATACCACCGCCCTCACAAACTATGAAAATCAAACTCAACACAAATTTAACTTTGAAGAAACCAAAATATTACCTTTTGAACCGAACCAAAATAAACGAGAGTTTTTGGAAATGATTTATATAAAAAACACGACCATTCAATAAACAACAAGGGAGATAAAAAAAATCTCAGCAAGATCTATTATAAATTAATAAATTAAAATATTTAATTCGTAAATACTGTAAAGAAACCATCCATCTGCCGAAAAAAAAATGAATTCCTATGTCGATAGGCGCTTCTAAATATTTACTGGTAGTCGTATTAACATCCACAGTCCCGTCTTATTTGCATGTGTGTCTGTTATAATTATACATTATTATGTGTTGTTTTATATTTGAAAATCTGTTGTTTTAATGAGGTAAGCCGAAAACTATTATTTTCTTTCTCTCGTTTACATATTTTATATTAAAGTTTTAGTGCTGATGAAGGCCATGCAATGATTGAAACGTTTACAAATAAATAACAAATTTTAACCCTCAATTGTCCCATTTAATCTAAGAACCGAAAATTCCAAAAAAATAAAACCCTAAGAATATAGTTAAAAGGTTCAAGAACTCATCCCATATTAATATATATATATATATATATATATATATATATATATATATATACATTGCATCTTAAAGAAAATACTGTAGCTGAGTGCCGATCTGTAAAGGAACAACAAACAATACCTTATGCAAAATTACAGGAGTTGTATGTGGCCAGGCTTATTAAAGCAAAATCTTATTACACTACACCTGAGTCGGTGGTCTAGCTTTCTAATTACGACAAATGGGGCGGCCTTTGGCTCCCTTAGTTCTTGTTGACATTAGTAGTAAATCCGATGGAGAATTTAAAGCTGAAAGGCGGAAATATTTACCGGATAGACCTAGTGTTTTCAAGTGTAAGAGGATTAGTATGAATAAACTTGAATTATTTTTTAGTATTCACGATAGGTAGAAATTTAAATAATTATAGACTTTCTCTAAAATATGTATTTAATTTACCTCTGTAACTGTTAGTGCTTATTTTTTATTACTGTATGTTTAGTTTAAAGAACCCTAATGGAAGCCAACGTAAATGGAAGCATATTCTAATTTAATTGGGAAATATAGACCACTTACTTTACAAAAATATTTTAATTGGAGAGTTAAAATATTTTTCTTCATCGAACAACTACAAGATAAGTTACAAATAAATGAACTACTGCTTAGTTGCTAAGGATATTTAAAATATTGCTACTGTTTTTAAAACGGGATATTTTTTCAGATCAAGCAAATGGAATGCTGTGTTTTGGGTGTCCCATTTTGGGAACTTTTGCGGGGTACCTCCGTTATTTTTAGTGATAGAAAGTTGCGGTTTTCGCGACAGTGTGCTACTTTTTCGCCAAACTAAAGATGTTTTCTATCTATAAAAGTAACGAAGATCCCTGGCAATTGTATGGTATTGCTTAAACTAAGGCCTAGAAGGATTTGTAAAAAAAATTGATTGTGCTTGTTATGTCTTTGTCTAATATAAAATCGGCCCCAATTTTGGAAAAAAAAACTATATATTTTTTTCTTATTTAAATTTGCCATTATATTCCTCGAGTGCCTCTCTAGGGTTTCATCATCTCTATATTCATTGAGATATTGATTTTTTAAATCAAAGTGTAGAGTCCTATTTGTTAAAATTGAGAAAGAGTGACTAAAGAAGGTTTTAAAAATGCTTATGCCAAACAAATATAATAACAACCTAATTTTTATTTTTTTTTGTAAAAATAAAATACAGGGTGATCTAAACAGAATATGGGGGGGAATAAATTGATATTACGGTAATCAATATACACTAGAATCTGATCATTATCGGCGAAATTTAAACATTTTTAGATATGTTTTCCTGCAGTTTAAGGACAATTTATGATCGGAAAATATGTTTGTTGCTATATAGTATTGATAAAAAAATAAAATTGATTTTTGTCTAAATAGTCCTGAACATTCCGAGCAAAATGCGGTGGAGCACCATCCTGGTGAAACCACATATCATCATTTGGTTCCCCATTACCTAAAGTTTAAATATTTAATACAACAGGTAAAATTAGAAACTTACGGTTATTCGAAAATAGTTCTACAGTAGCTGGGAAAATTTCGGTACTTAAATGATTCAAATATCTTTCTCCAGTTAATGTGTCTTCCATAAAGAAGAGACTTATTATTTTTGCAGCCTATATACCACACCAAACATATATCTTTTGGGGTAATTGGGTATTCTTATCACGTATCCAATGTGGATTTGTCGTGGCTCAAGATCGACAATTATGCCTTTTATTATAACTTTTACATTAAAAGCAAAAATTGCTTCGCCAAAAAAAATGATTTTAAAATATAGATTGATATTACAAAGTTCCATCATGATTTCACAAAATTCCAAGCGCCTATCGTGATCATTCTCAAAGAGTTCTTGCACCAAAGGTATTTTGTATGGATGAAATTTTTCGGTTTTTAGAAGTCGGTCAAGGACACGTGTGAGACGTCGTTCTCTCTTCCTAATGTTCTAGTAGAAAAGTGCTAGTTTTCTTCTAAACTTATTAAAATATTCAGAGCCTTATCACCATCTGTTGCGCTTTTAGGTCTGCCAGAACGTACATCATCTTACCTTTCTAGTCTCACAAAATGTTTTGTTAATTTTACCTACGGTAGATTTAGTTATTGGATTTTTGTTAGGATGTTTGTCATTTAAAATATTACAAATTGCATGTTTTGCATTCTATCCCCATAACCAATTATAATTAAAATTTCAATTCTTTGGGTTTAGTTAAACGATCCGTTTTTGTAAATCAACAAAACTGGCATTGTCAAACATCAGGTAACCTTTTGTATGCAGGCATTTTAATAAAAGACATTACATTAAATAAAGCCTCCAACATATAAATTCATTTTTGATGATATATTATTTTCCACAAGACTTATTCCGAA
The DNA here is from genome assembly GCA_030620095.1 of Kuschelorhynchus macadamiae. Classification (NCBI taxonomy): domain Eukaryota; kingdom Metazoa; phylum Arthropoda; class Insecta; order Coleoptera; family Curculionidae; genus Kuschelorhynchus; species Kuschelorhynchus macadamiae. Next base: position 168,613 of record JAUTXW010000830.1, read on the forward strand.
GTTGCTCATCAAACGTAGAGATCTAAAATTATTAGTATCATGTGCATCCCCTGAGTTATGGCTTGGGGCTACTATTGTTATTAGAAGTTATCTTGGTTCGTTACCAGACCTACAAGTCGTAATTAAGATAAGGGTCCTAGAATGTGCATATTTACAGCCTTAGTTACCTTTATATGTATACTATCAAGTCCGCTTAGTAGCAGAAGTTTGATGGAAGTTCTGGAATATAATTGTAAACCAGTCCGTCAGCCATTTTTTACCTACTTTTACAAAATAATAGTTACAATAATTTGACATCAGGTTTGAAGTTAGATTTATTTTCATTATAAATAGTAAATAATCACGAAATTGTAGTGGCGGATTCATGGTTTAAAACTATTTTTTGGGTGTTTCGCCTTAAACAAAATTTTAAAATTAAAAGAAATTATTTACCTGATAAAATTAATAAGCAGTCTTAAGTTCTGGGTCCACTATGAAGGTACCCGAGGAACGACAATGAAAAATGTTTGTTTTTTGGACGTTTTGGGAGAAAGTCTACTCCCGTCTTCAGCAAATCTACAAATAATAAACTTAAAACAGAATACTTCTTTATTGTTAATATCGAGTATATTTACACTTTTGTTGTCGACAAGTTCTGTTTGATTGTTCAAATTATTTTTAAAATATAAATCAGTTTCCTTAATAAAGAGATTTTCACTTCTAGGAGGTGGCTGTACAGACAAATAACACTAAAAGATAACTGTATTGAAAACATTGGTCTACTCGTAGATACAAGAGATTGCACAATTTTACATCTATTACGTTGTAATGTAGATTATATCCAGGTATGCTGAACTGATTAGATTGACTAGAAGTAGACTGAAATCATTCACTTAGTACTATTATATGTAATATTGCAATTTATACGTTTGCGACATCACTATACCATCAAAAAAAATACTTATGATATTTATATGTAGTAATCTTAAAAATGTATCGTTGGTGTTTCTACGCTTATACTTTTCTTTGGAAGTTTAGTATTTTCTTGTTGCTCTTCCAGCCTATTAAGTTGCCTTCAATTGTATAGCCACTGTAATTGTTGATAATCTATTTTGCAACATAGCACCTCTAAAAGGTACATTAATTATAATCAAAACTACTGGCTTTGTGGTGTGTATTATGAATGTTTTTTTTTTATTTTGGTTTACCCTTATGCAATTTGCAAATTTTTTAAGTATTCACGTATGATTTGGTTTGTACAAACATTGCCTTTGTAATAGTATCCTTGACAACAAAAATGTCTTGAAATGGTGATCTCTTCATATACACTGTGATTTTCCAAGAGAAGAAAAATCTTTTTGTAGCATATAAAATTGTGAAACAGATTTCGCGAACATTCAACATAAATTGTTCCTATTTCTTTGTTTGTATGTTTTTTTATGTAAGGTATTTTTAGTTCTTCGTTCCCTTTAATAAACTGATTTTGTTCCTTAATATTTTCTATTTGCTTCTCCACCATATCTTCTTGTTATTTCGGGTATTTTTAATTTAGTTACGTGGAAGTCATATTTTGTGTTTAGAGAGACATTGAAAATAAATGCGTAGAGATAACTTTATCATAATTAGAGCACAGTTAATATTTTCGAACTTTTGTTTCATATTATATAGCGCCCTGTATAATAGATGTGACAGTTTTAATACAAATTTACTGAGAATTAAATAATGCAATATCTTATCTAAAGCAAAAAATACATGGCCTTAAAAATGTTAACATTTAAATTATTCTTGACAATTTATCAGTAAATTATAATAGCACAGAGAATTAATACATTACTTGCACATTTTTTTACACGGAAATTTTTCCGCTATTTATGAGATACACGCATAAACAGAAATATGTTATCATTAAAGGCGCAGTTACAAGATTTTTTAGAATTCATATATATCTAGGTAATCTTTAGGGCAAAACAAGTGCACCCAACAATATTTTCTGGCAACATTTTAAATTTACATAATATCGAAACGCAAAATAATTTCGAAATATATTTTTTAGCATGTAATTATGTAATATTTAAATTACACTGTTTTGTTTCCCTGACTGCCTTATAATTTTTGCAAAAATGTGTCCCTTCCGAGAATCCAAGATAATTTTTTAGAATTTTTATTACATGCCAAAATGATTCAACGATTAATATAAAAATATCTAAGCTCAGCCTTTTTTGCAGAGAAACATAATCAAAAGTGAATTTGGAGTCAGATGTGATGCCGTTAAGATAATTTATACAAAGATAATATACAAAGAAAACATATTGTAGCTTTTCCGAAGCTCTGGGAGAGTGATGTAAATTATTCAAACTTATTCATTCTAATACCATTATAGGGAGATATGATCCTTTTCCTGAAACATGTTTTTGATTTTAGTCTCGAAATAAACGGATTTCGCTACTGTGGGGGATTGGTTGACTAGACCAAATTTTGTAATTTAATTTTGAAGGACAATTTATTTTTATATAATATAAGACGCCAGAATGAAAATGGTCCAATAATTTAGCCATTTGTTCTTTGATTCCACTTAAATGAAATACCGATTTTTTTCCGGATTGGTTATAAATTAAGAATTCCAGAGAGCGCCACCGATATGAACAATGTTATTATTTGTTTCACTTCGACACATATCCATTACCAATTTGAACATTGTTCGAGGTAATCCAAAAGACAGCAAAAATGCTTTTTATCGGCGTTTTTATGAAACAGAAAAACATGTTAAATATCTTGGATTTTTATAAAGAATTGCGTTTGGCATTAAGTATTACAAACGACGCCAACTATACATAAAATAAAATAATATAAGTATAATTTTTTTAAGGAATTACTAGTAAAGTCCAAAATTTTGAGAGTGAATATTGATAATAATAAGCAAATAGTTCATTAAGAGTATCATGTGTAATATGTTAACATAAGCTATATATATATATATATATATATATATATATATATATATATATATATATATATATTAATATAAACAAAAATATACTATTTTTGTTTCGATAAAAAATATAATTTTTCCCAAACAAAAACATATTTGCGTGAAATAATTACTAACATTTTCTAAATAACTGTTTGTTTAAGAGGAACAAATAGTTATTGGTTATTTATGTATCATTTGTGAAAGCGATTATGACGCCATTTTTACATGCACGTTTTAGATAGTGTGAGAGAACTTTCAGAACAATTTAAATAAAGCTGTTCAGACCCTAATGATTAACAAAGTTATTTATGGCTGATTTATTTTTCCTTTTTTGATTGACAGTGGTTTGGGTTTGCTAAAACCGAAAATTAATGAGCCACAGTTATTTACTTCAATATATTATATATTAATGTTGATAAAAACCTCTCTTACCCTCAAGTTAATGCGATTAATGATTAAAATATATTTATCCATTCACTCTTGCAGTTTAATAACCCCTGAAAACTAGACTGGCATCACCGAATAATACTCCAGTCAAAAAGAAACCGCGATGTTAAACATGAAAATTTGAGCACCGCCTTGCTGCAGAATAGAAGTGGGAGACTATAATCAGTATTTAAATAAACAATTGGTTACCTTTAATAAATGTTTGTTTAGAAAATATAATTATTATAGAATAACAAGCATTTATTTCAGATTATTTTTTTTTGTCTGAATGAACGCCTTAGGAAACAAAACTATATAAATCTTAAATGATCAAGTTGATTTAACGCACACAAGCAAGCAAATAGTTATTAAAGTTCTGGTTTACTTTTTTCAGTGTATTTTTAAAATTTGGGTATTTTTTTGACTGTACGATTTTATGTATGACTTTATATACGTTGTGTATACAGAGTGATTCACGTAGACGTATCTCCAAAAAAAAGGCTTAATGAAAATTTTTGAAATTTAGCACAGGGAGATAAAGGCTTATAACGCTTCTTTCAAAGATATTTTGAGAGACGCGGTATTACCAGATCTATCTTAAAGTGACAGCAACTTTGATATGTTTAATGGAATATCCTGTATATTAACCTATTTTCGGATTCTAGGCTTTATTCTAAATTTATTTTAATAAGTTTATTTACCTATCTTTTACGGTTTTCGAGATATTTCAAATTAAAAAAAAAAAGTTGCAAGAACAGGCCTATGTTTAATAATAGTTTGCTCAAAATTGGGAAGTAATTTTAAAACGAAATATAAACGAGTAGTAAACAAGTCTATCGTCTCTCGGAAAATGATGTCAAAGTTGTGCGAATTTAATACGTGGTGCATAAGAAATATGGGTTTTCTCAGAAATAAATAATATTTAAAAAATTGCTTTTTTTAAATCAACACCCTTTATTTCTTTTTTTAAAGTAATTCTACGATAAATCCTGAGTAAAAAATATTAATATTGTCCTATACCTATCTTTAGTCCGTTTTGAGGTTCTGACCATTAATTTCAATAGTCTCGAAAAATGTACATTTTGATTACTAATAGGTACTAATATTTTTATGAAAATAGTAATGAAAATATATTTAGATTAAAGTCTCGTAAAAAGTATAAAGAATCCGAAAATGCATTAATGTATAGGACATTAAAAATATATTAATGTAATTTTATATTTTAGAAACGTCTAACAGCCCATCTACGTGAATCGCACGGTATGTTTCTGCGTGTGTGTATGTTACGCTGTTAGAGTTACGCTTTTAGCTTAGCAAGATTATTTTTTGATCCCGCTAATTAGAAGTGGTCAAGCTTATTATAACACAATCTTACGACGCTGCACCTGACTCGGTGGTTTCACGTCAAAAATCAAATAGACTGGACTGGGATAAAAACTTCTGTTTATGAATGAAAATAATAAAAGACATAATTTATTTATCATTGACCATATAGATGTTATGAACAATGAATAAATAATAATAATTACAAATAATAATAATAATAATAAAAGTAAATAATTTAAAAGTTAACAAAAAATAAATAAATGGCAGTTTATAGGATGTGTATAAAGTAATTACCAAATAAATACACGCATATATAGACTGTATATTGTAAGTAGTTGAATTCTATGCGAGGGAAGTTGTGGGTAAATTTTCTCGCTTTTAAAAAAATATTTTTTTTATAAGCGAATATATTTGAGTTTAAAGTATTAATGAATAAATCGTTCATTCTATCAAGGCAGCCTGGAAAACAAACATCTGATTTTAATATTGTCGTTGTGACATTTCAATATACGTGAACTCATATTGTTATTACTATTTAAAAGTGGAACAATTTTTTTTATAATATGGGATATACCGAAGATCAGAAACATCAAATAATTCAACCTCTTTATTCCAATAATTATAGCATATTAAGAGATACAAAAAAAAAGAAGAAACCTAATCCACCTAAGTGTGCCAAATCTTTTAATCCAAAAATATTAGCGATTATTTAAATATTCAGTAACCTCCACAAGATTGTGCAGCGGTGCGCTCTTATTGCCAAATCAGATTATTGTGCCAACCTACTGGAATATTCTCTAGATGATTTCCCACGTCATTTTGTTTTAAATGTAAATATCTCTCACCATTTAAAATCCTATAGAAAATAATTGGTCCAATACTTTTATTACCCAACATGCAGCACCAAACATGAATTGCTCTACGACCCTGTATTTTTACTGCCTATATTTTGGGAAGATTTTCTGGTGCCCAAGAATGCTTATTTTTTTTATTAAACATTTCGGATGTGGTAAAAGAAGCTTCATCCGTAAAAATTATCTTATTGAAAAATTCAGCATCTTCACTATATGCCTTTTCTTCTATTTCTTCGAAATAACGCAAGCGTTGCCTCATGTTTTACTCACTTAAATGCTGTACGGGCAGGAACTTGTAAGGGTGATCTATTAATATATATATATATATATATATATATATATATATATATATAATATTTCAAAGTGGTAAAAATTTTATAGCAGGTAAAAATCATATATATATATATATATATATATATATATATATATATATATATATATATATATATATATATATAAAACAGCATCAGGAATAGTTTTCTTGATTTTTTAAAATGAGAAGATACCACAGGTTGTTGTATTTGGAAATATTAATTTAGAGAAAACTTTACCTTCAATGAAAAGTAAGATATTAAAAATCTCCCTGTTCATTTCTAGACTTCTAGATGGTATCCGTAGTCTAGGATATAGAGGTGACAATTCATTTTGAACTCGTGATATATTATAATTATTGGAATAAAGGTATATCCCATATTATAAAAAACGTATAAATTGCTCTTTAAATATTTAGTAATAACAAAATGAGTTCATTTATATTGAAATGATGTCACAACGACAATATTAAAATCAGATGTTTGTTTTCCTGGCCGCCTTGATATAATGAATAAACTATTAAATACATTAATATATTTTAAACTCAAATATTTCGAAAACGGCGCATCTAAATATCATATCAACAATGTATATGATTTTGAAATCAGAAAGTAAATATCTTTCATTTGAGTTAATAATATACCGGGTGTTTCATTTAAAAAACGTAACTGATATAATTTTCTGCACTTTGCGATGCGCATTTATTTTTTGCGACATTACTAAAAGATAATATGCAAAAAACCCTTTAACTTTTGTATTTAGGGTTTTTTTGAAGCTCCTAATATAAAGCGTCTAAGTAGGGCACAAAATATAAAAAACCTGTAACGGATAAATGCGTCTTCAGTTGAAAGTATTTTTGATAAGTGATATTTTCTTACATAAATTAAATTTGTATCTGGATATTTGACCGTAATAGCAATTTAATTAAGATTGAAACATTTATTGCAGGTATTCTAGGAACGCTAACCTATGAAATTATCCTCTGTTGCCTGAGGAGCATTCCACTTCGAAAGGATTATCATTAATTAATAATTTCCACAAACACTATTATCACAGTCACAAACCCGCAGGGCAAACGCTAAAGCAAGGAGGCAAGTGCAAATCGCGATTAGGGTCACGGATAAAGGGTGACACGTGAAATAAATAGGTAGATAACCGTCATGGAATCCCAGATGATAAGGTGGTTATGAGTAATATAATAATTTGTTATTGTAGGCATTGGGAAATGTTACATTTTTACTTACAAATTTTAGAATAGTCCCATTCTAAAGCATTTTACCTATTCAAGATCACGGGTAATCGTTAAAACAAAAAATATTATAAATATATAGAATAAAAACAAAAAACAATGCAAAGAAAAATTTTTGGATAATTGTTTCTAAATAGTAGCCTAAAACTAGGAGCACCAAGTAAATGTGCCATTCATTATTATGATTCACTTTTACGTGATTTATATGTACAAAAAATATTTTAACGGTGAAATTAATTGAATTAAAATTATCATTAGTTACCCAGCTTTTCTTACCTTCACTACTGAATGTGTTTTTATCTAGTTCAAATCTTCTAAATATATGTTACGTCAAGAAGCAGCGTACTAAAGGTGCGGTTAGAAAACAGCGACTTTTTAAATATTTTTAAGTTTAATTACTTTATCTTTCACATTACGAAACTAAGAGCTTTAGTTGACCTAACTATGGAGGGACAATGTGAGTTTGCAAAAAAATACCTGTTTATGTTTGGAATTGTTTTTAATCACTACTTAATTAGCTAGGTTTCCTTTTCTAGGGGCCTTGTAATCCAGTTCAGTATAATATAACGTTTATTTCGGCGGGGTCATGTGATAATCCTCAGATGCGAAATGATACAAGAAAGTCTCGGAGGTTATTTTTTTTATGATTACAGTAGTTTTTCCTATCAGATAATTAAAATAATTATAGAATAAAATAGCAGAGTAGACTAGTTTGACTAATAATTGTCCTTTTCGAATAAAAAAATATCTGTACGTATATTAAAATTATACATTTTTATTTATGTAGCAACATTTTTGTGTTCGACATTATTCCCAATAATCACCTAGATGCTGTTATATGCTAACCTAACTTAAAGTATTATTTACTGGGTAATAGTCGAGAGGCTTCTCACGCCCAAAAGAAAAAAAACATACAATGATTTTAAAAAAATCACTTGATTTTGGATGATACCTGGGGAAATAATTCGGACCGTTTTTTAACTTCCACTTGAGTGAGAATTTAAGATTTCTGATACTGATAATTAAAAAAAATATTTTTTTTGAGTTTACGTATTAATATAGAACAAAAATTAGCTATTCTATTTTTGTGTTATAGAGCTTTTCCTTGCAAGAGGACTAGAATAGTTGCATAAAACAAATTATCTCAATTCCATCAGCCTGTGAGTAGGTTTGTCTGTACAACTGTCCGCGACAAAGTTCAAAAACTACTTATCCTATTTACTTCAGATTTTAGTTCAAAATTAAAGGTCATATTAGGATGACGTGGTAACATTTTGGTAAAAATCCAATAAGGCGGAACAAAATGGCAGCTTATTGAAGTGTTAAAAAATTATTACTAAAAACTACTTGTCCAGTTTACCCCAAATGTTGCCGAAAAATTAGGTGTGACATGACCATCAACTAGTAAGTTTTGCTATAAGTCCAAAATGGCTGGCAAATAAAACGTTATATAAGCAAAAATCTGCTTCATCGATTATGTTCAAATTTTGCTCTAAAATCAAATATTATATAGGGATGAACTGGTAAAAATTTCGAGGCAAATTCAAAATGGCGGAACAAAATCCCGGCCTAATTAAATGTTTAAAAATTCATTCTGAAAAAAGTGCTTATTGGATACAAAATTTTGTGTAAAATTTTGGTGAGGAGCCATTATGGTGGAACAAAAAAGCAGTCTAATGAAATGTTTAAAATATCAGTATCTACTTATCCAATGTTGCAATTGGCACAAAAATCAAGTGTGAAACAGAGAAGTACTGGTAAAATTGTATCGATTATAAAACAAAACAAACTGGCGTCCTAATTAAATGTATACATATTTATACATATATATATATATATATATATATATATATATATATATATATATATACATATATATATATATATATATATATATATATATATATATATATATACGTATTATTTTTGCCACCATCAAGTTAATTTTCAGTGAGGAAAACCACTGCATGTGAACCATAGTGATTTTAGACATATTGAATGTATTTTCCCTTATACTCTGAAGACACCCGAGGAACAAAATTGAAAAAATTTTGCTTTCCGGACATTTCGGGAAAAAGTCTACCCCGAAACGTCCCGAAAGCTACACATTTTTTAGTCTCGTTCTTCGAGTACCTTCACAGTGAATCCAAAGCTCAAGACTACAAATATTATATGTTTCTCTTATTTTTATTATTTTGCGTAGTGAAACACCCAGAATAATTTTATTTTTATAAAAAAGTTAGTGCGATGCCATACCACTTTATGCAAGAGAAATCCATTATCGAAAATATTTATATTATTGTCTCGAAGGTTTGGTTTTCAAGGTTATGCCATGTGATGAGAAAAAACTTAAAAATATTATGAAGCTGTAATTATTCTAAAACATATTCTTACAAAATTGACCATCAATAAGAGAATTTTACAATTTTAGTTAATTATGTTTTAACCTTTGTAACTTGTTACATAAATATTAGACATATAAAACAGTATATTACAATCCAAACACCAACACAACACAATTACAGCTTGACGAAAGTACACGAATATTTCACAGCTACCGAGCATCAGCCGAACGTAATAACAAATTGAATATGAAATCGCGATTTGGATCATCAGCTCGGTCTCTTCTCATAATTCGATCTATCGATCGCGGCATCACGTCGGCATGTGGAAGTTCAATTGTTCAGAGGTCGCGCGGTCGATATTCTAATATTAGATATTGTTTCCGACGTTTTTAATCCATGAAAATTGATTTATATACTGTTTTTTGTAATATATATTTTTTTATTTTTATGATCCATGTGTTGGAAATGTACAGGAAATTAAATTTGGTAGGGACTAAAGCAAAAAAAAAATCTAAAAAGTGCTTATGAACTTAATTTTGCGAAAATAACCAATTTCAAGGTATTCTATGTTTCAGTTGTGAATGTAGACGAAATAAAATGTCGGTAGTGCAAAAAATTAAACAACTAAAGAGTGCTAACGAATTTAATTTTGAGAACATAACCAAATTCAAGGTAAGTGGTCGCAATTTGCCAGAACTTAGTATTCGACTAGTAAAGACAAAAATAAAGAGATTCTTTGAAACTTTCGCAAAAGTATGTACGATTTAGCCAACTGGATATGTGGTTGTGAAGTCTCTAACTCATTTTACTGTTATGTTTGTTTGTTTTCTAACCACTCATCGGACTCATTATGGTGCAAAACCGGTGTTAAGGACTTAAACACTTAAAAGAAAAAATAAAAAAACGTACGTTTTCTGCGGATCACATGAAATGTTCGGTGAACTATGCTACGGTAGGAAATGTTGATATTCACACTCATCTAGACACAGCTTATAGAAAATCCCTTAAAAATTTTAATGAAAATGTATCCAAAAATCGTTATATTTTAAGCAAAATTATAGATTGTGTAAAATTTTGTGGGGCATTCGAGCTGGTACTACGTGGCCGTGATGAAACGGCTTCGTCTGAATATCCAGGGGTTTTTCGAGGGCTTATAAATTTTGTTGAGGAGTTGGGCCAAGATAGACTATCGGCTTTAGCAATGTTAAGTATCGGGAAATCGTTTATAAAAGAATGTGCAATTATAACGAACGTGTCATTCAGCATTTTTCCAATTCTAAAGAACGAAGAGTAGACCTGAACTTCAAGAAAACTCAATTTAAAGATTAGATATATTATTATATTTTATACCAGGAGCCGCCACTGCATTCATGTGTGAGAAATGTTTGCTTTTCAGTTTGCAAAAGGCAGTTCTCATTGTAAATAGATCGATCTGCAAAACTTATTTTTTAAGTACACTTAATTTTAAAAGAGAAACAGTTTTTTAAAGGGAAAAATGATGCTATTTTTATACCCGGGCTATCCGATGCTTTTAAAAGACATTTTTAAACCTAAATTACCTAAAAGGTTTTCTAAAAATAACTACGGTATCTTCCCACACTTTGCTTAAATATTTAATGGATTTATTGTTCTAAGCTCTTCTTTTTAAGCGCATAGTATTCTTCAGAAAGCAAATCAACTCTGCTAAATTTTCCTCGGATATAAGTGATAACAATTTACATTAGTGTATCAATCTATATTATGAACTTATGAAAATTGATAGTACATAGATTATAGCCATATGCACACAAATTAGTTATACATGTAACAAAACTGAAAAAAAAAACAAATTTCGCCTAACAGTTTGAATATTAGAGTCGGCACGATTTTTGTTCATGAGCTCAGATCCTCGGTTGTTGGACCGAACATTTTTAGAAATTTGTATTT